>VONZ01001389.1:135000-155416 GCA_012976165.1 Labeo catla | reverse complement strand
AAGATAGAAATTCTTAATTCTGAGGGACAAAGACAGAATTGCAAGATATAAATTCTTAATTCTGAGGGACAAAGACAGAATTGCAAGATATAAATTCTTAATTCTGAGGGACAAAGACAGAATTGCAAGATAGAAATTCACAATTCCGAGGAACAAAGTGCCAGATCCATATTCACAATTCTGAGGAACAATGTCAGAATTTCCATATAGAAATTGGCTATAACCTAGCAAATTCTGGGAAAATTCTGGGATTTTACATGTCACAATTCAGACTTTTTCTCTTAACCGCAAAATTCTGAGGGAAAAATCAGAATTGCAAAACAAAAAAAAATAATAAATAAATAAATACATATATATATATATTTTAATTGTTTCATTCTGCGCCAGCACAAATCTCGTTTCCTCGTTTCATTAATTCGTGTTGTATTTGGCATATTGAAGTGTAATTCCAGCCTAATCCAACAGACACTTCACAATGACACTCGTGTACGAGTGCAAGAGAATTTTGATTGGAGCACAAGAATCTCTCTTTCAAAGTAAATACGGGTTAAAGCAGCTTTTGAAGTCCATTAATGCTAATGTAATAAATAAACATGGCTCATTTGATCTCGTGGTTGGTGGAAGCACTCTGGTACGGGTCTTGCCACTACATGGCAATGCTGTAATCTGTGTGATTCTGCTCATGGCGGACGTCACACTGACACCGAGAGTGAAAAATGGATGGAGCTTCTTGGCATATTTATGTGAAGGGACGGGAGACTGGAGACTAATAAGAGAGAGGCGGGGGCCCCTGCTGATGTGTGAGGCAATATCCTCCTGCGGTGCACGGCCCCTCTCAGGGGACGTCTCTTTAAAGGACATGAGGAGAAAAAAGGGAGCGAGAGAACGGCTGGCACGCTGCCCTCGGAAAGCTCGCTGCTATCTTCTCTTCAAAGGCACTGATTACCCAGCTCTCCCTCTTCATGTAAACGCTCTCTCGTGCATTCGGCCCTGGGAAATGATGCATTTCACGGGAACCGGGAAGGGGGGAGATTTTCATGAGAATGTGACACAGTATAACCACAGAGGAAGTTTAATATCTTCCTAGTGTTTCAACATGTTACAGTAAGGTTTAAGTTATTAACATTAACTACATAAGTTAACATGAACAATATGTATATAGCATTTATTAATCTTACTTGACTTACTGACTTCAAAATTTACTAATACATTATTACAATGTAAAGTTGCATCTGTTAGCATTAGTTAATGTACTGTGAACTAATATGAACATGAACATTTTTATTAACTAACATTAACAAAAATAATTAAATGCTGCAAAAATATATTGTCCATTGTTAGTTCATGTTGGTTAATGCATTAATTCATGTTAACAAATGAGACTTTACTGTAAAGACTTACCAGTTTTCTTTACTTTCTTTAATAAGACACAAAGTAAAAAGGTACATTTGGCAATATTGTGTGTGTGTTTGTTTTAAGACACTAAATCTGTTGACCTTTTTTCAGTGAATGAAATGAATTTTAATAAATGCTAGTTAATTAATCAGTCATTAGGCAACAACATAACTAGTTGCTCAGAGATGTGATCAAATCATTTTATCGCTGCAAGCAATAAAATAACATAAAATAAAATTAACCAGTGTATAAAATCAATGTATACAATAGTTGTTAAATCATTTAAATTCTACAAAATATATAGTGACATTTTGAGCAGCATTTCATTTTCTTTTGAGACTTTTTTTTTACATTAATGTATAATGCTAATAAACAAACAAACAAATAAATAATGTATGCATGTGTATATATATATATATATATATACAATATATATATATATATATATATATATATATATATATACAATAATAAAAGACAATATATATATATATATATATATATATATATATATATATAGTATATATATATATATATATATATAAAGTTGTTAAATTTTCTTCTTTACAAATATTTAATTGAAAGCAACTCTGTAGCCTTAAAATTTTAAGTTCAGTCAACTCAAATGAGTTTAGCCCAACTTGAAATGTTAAGTTATACTAGTTTTAAAATTAGATAAAAAAATTTATTTGTTAAACTTAAAGGTTAAGCTTTGTAACCCCAGCTGCCTTTAAAATTTTAAGCCGAATGAACCTCAAATATCTAAGTTAAAGCCGTCATTTAGCACTTAACATTTCGAGTTTTAATTAAACTTTGTTGGACTGAACTTAAAAGTTTAAGGCATCCGGGCAACAAATTATTTTAAGTTGAAGCAACAAATTGTTTTGTACAGTGTAGTTTTAAGAATATAAAATATGAAAATCAGTATTTGAGAGGTCTTCCATCTCCTATCTTTCCTTCTTTCTTTGCAAACCTACAAAATAAATAAGTGTGACATCAGTGCAAAAAAAAACAAAAAAAAAAAAAAACACTTAACATTGTGTAACACTTTTCAAATTAAGTCACATAATATTATACAACAGCACAGCATCATAATGCTGCAGTAATAAAGTATTAGTTGACACTAACCCTGGATGTACTTGGTACAGTATGAATCAGACAGTAATATATCAGTAATAAGTCTTTTATTCCAGTTTTACTGGTTGGGATTTCCAACTGTGTAATGAAATGAACATTATTACAGTGTAAGTGAGAGGAAAGCTTGATAAAATGCTTTTGACTGCTACTGTTTTCTGTTTAGTAATTGAGCTATAATATCAACCTCCTCTGGCTTTTGGACGTTTATTGGTCCCTCTTCATTTTGGCTTTGTTTCTGTATTATTTATCGCATTTTTGTTCCTGTTTACTGGTGCTAATTTCATATATACCTATAAATCCTCATTTAGCACAAGTATTAAATACTCTGATATGAATGGGCTGAGTGTGAGGGGACAGGAATAAAACTTTCACACCCCAGAATTCACAGATTAGCCTGCAACCCACAGGTGCCACATTACCATGGGAACTGTTTGAACAGCGTTAAAGTTGCTCAGAACTGCTTCATGCATTTAGAAAAACAAATTCAGATTCTCTGAACTCAAATGTGTTATTGCTGAAATTGAGATACTGGGCATTTTTTGGTATAATGGAACACAAATTGTTATTGGTAGGATCAGGAATGTAAGGGTTCAGGGAATTAAGTGAATAGCATAAACAGTCTTCTTACTGCAATACGGTGTAATACTACAGACAATGTTCTTTTAGAAGAAAAACTTGCATGTAATATGTTAAAAGAAAAAAAATCATCAAAATGATGCAATGTTGGTTGTTATTTTTAAAAATGTAGTAAATTGATGGTATTTTTAATTTAAATTCCACCTCAACTTTGTCTGACCCACATCAAATGCTTCTCTTTTTTTGTAATTGAAATGATTCTTTTACCATGTCTAGCCTACATCAAATAATTAAATCAACAATGTGATGAAATGAAATTTGAGGCAATGTAATGATTCCTGCAACTGAAAGCAATCAGGGACGAACTTCACATGTGTGAATTGCAAGGGTCCCAGAAGTTCATTATTTTTGAAGTTAATTTGAAATTGGTGCTTGCTTTATTTTTGCCCACATAACAGAAATGGGGCTGGAAGGGCCTGGGGTTTCATTTCCGTGCTCTGTGCACTGGAATCAGAGATCAAAGACACTCGTCTCACTGAATCCACTACTGTCTCTCTCTCTCTCTCTCTCTCTCTCTCTCTCACTCTACACCTCTCACACACACACACACACTCGCTTCTCATTCTCGCTCCGTTTCTCTCTGCACGTCCAGATTCCAGATTGAACTTTCCCTTTCTTTGTGTCTTACATACAAATCCGATGAAACTTTTGTTTTATAGCTTTTGGATTGTATTTTTTTTCTTTCTTTTTTGGATTAAACACACACACACACACACACACACACAAATGCACAGACAAAAATGTAGAATTTAGAGTTTAGAATTTTCTTTATACCTGCTTTATATCTGCTTTAACTGCCAAATAAAAAAATAAATAAATAATTTGACCACTGAGAATATGCTGAATATGTTTCTGATATTTTTAAATTAATAACTGTTTATTTATTTATTTATTGTGAATTTAATAAGTAGTAGATATTCTATGAACTTAAAATTAAAAGTAGTCATTTATTTATTTATTTATTTATTTATGTATGTATGTATGTATGTATGTATGTAATAATTTCCACACAGATATGTGAATCATGCCAAATATGCATCTGATATTAATATGTATAGTAGATATTCTATGAGCTTTAAATTAAAAGTAGTCTTTTTATTGATTATATATATGATAATTTCCACACAGATATATGAAACATGATAAACATGTGCCTGATATTTATTTATTTATTTATTTATTGTGACTTTAATATTTAAAGTAGTAAACATTCTATGAAATTAAAATTAAAAGTAGTCTTTTTATTATTCATTTATTTGTGAATGTAATAATTTCCACACAGATATATGAATCATGCTGAATATGTGTCTGATGTTTGCAAATTCATTCATTCATTCATTCATTCATTCATTCATTCATCTATTCATTTGTTTATTGTGACTTTAATATGTAAAGTAGTAGATATTCTATGAAATTAAAATTAAAAGTAGTCTTTTATTTATTTATTTATTTATGTATGTATGTATGTATGTATGTAATAATTTCCACACAGATATGTGAATCATGCCAAATATGCATCTGATATTAATATTTATTTATTTATTGTGAATTTAATATGTAAAGTAATAGATATTCTATGAACTTAAAATTAAAAGTAGTCTTTTTATTAATTATGTATATGATAGTTTCCACACAGATATATGAAACATGACAAACATGTGCCTGATATTTATTTATTTATTTACTGTGACTTTAATATGTAAAGTAGTAAACATTCTATGAAATTAAAATTAAAAGTAGTCTTATTATTATTTATTTATTTGTGAATGTAATAATTTCCACACAGATATATGAATCATGCTGAATATGTGTCTGATGTTTGCAAATTTATTCATTCATTCATCTATTCATTTGTTTATTGTGACTTTAATATGTAAAGTAGTAGATATTCTATGAAATTAAAATTAAAAGTAGTCATTTATTTATTTATTTATTTATTTATTTATGTATGCATGTAATAATTTCCACACAGATATGTGAATCATGCCAAATATGCATCTGATATTAATATTTATTTATTTATTGTGAATTTAATATGTAAAGTAGTAGATATTCTATGAACTTAAAAATAAAAGTAGTCTTTTTATTGATTATGTATATGATAAGTTCCACACAGATATATGAATCACGACAAACATGTGCCTGATATTTATTTATTTATTTATTGTGACTTTAATATGTAAAGTAGTAAACATTCTATAAAATTAAAATTAAAAGTAGTCTTTTTATTATTTATTTATTTGTGAATGTAATAATTTCCACACAGATATATGAATCATGCTGAATATGTGTCTGATGTTTGCAAATTCATTCATTCATTCATTCATTCATTCATTCATTCATTCATTCATTCATTCATCTATTCATTTGTTTATTGTGACTTTAATATGTAAAGTAGTAAACATTCTATGAAATTAAAATTAAAAGTAGTCTTTTTATTATTCATTTATTTGTGAATGTAATAATTTCCACACAGATATATGAATCATGCTGAATATGTGTCTGATGTTTGTAAATTTATTCATTCATTCATCTATTCATTTGTTTTATTGTGACTTTAATATGTAAAGTTAGTAGATATTCTATGAAATTAAAATTAAAAGTAGTCATTTATTTATTTATTTATTTATTTATTTATTTATTTATTTATTTATTTATGTGTATGGCCACCTACACAGAGTATGTGAATCATGCCAAATATGCATCTGATATTAATATTTATTTATTTATTGTGAATTTAATATGTAAAGTTAGTAGATATTCTATGAACTTAAAATTAAAAGTAGTCTTTTTATTGATTATATATATGATAATTTCCACACAGATACATGAAACATGACAAACATGTGCCTGATATTTATTTATTTATTTATTTATTTATTGTGACTTTAATATGTAAAGTAGTAAACATTCTATGAAATTAAAATTAAAAGTAGTCTTTTTATTATTCATTTATTTGTGAATGTAATAATTTCCACACAGATATATGAATCATGCTGAATATGTCTGATGTTTGCAAAATTATTCATTCATTCATTCATTCATTCATTCATTCATTCATTCATTCATCTATTCATTTGTTTATTGTGACTTTAATATGTAAAGTAGTAAACATTCTATGAAATTAAAATTAAAAGTAGTCTTTTTATTATTCATTTATTTGTAAATGTAATAATTTCCACACAGATATATGAATCATGCTGAATATGTGTCTGATGTTTGCAAATTTATTCATTCATTCATCTATTCATTTGTTTATTGTGACTTTAATATGTAAAGTAGTAGATATTCTATGAAATTAAAATTAAAAGTAGTCATTTATTTATTTATTTATTTATTTATTTATGTATGCATGTAATAATTTCCACACAGATATGTGAATCATGCCAAATATGCATCTGATATTAATATTTATTTATTTATTGTGAATTTAATATGTAAAGTAGTAGATATTCTATGAACTTAAAATTAAAAGTAGTCTTTTTATTGATTATATATATGATAATTTCCACACAGATACATGAAACATGACAAACATGTGCCTGATATTTATTTATTTATTTATTTATTTATTGTGACTTTAATATGTAAAGTAGTAAACATTCTATGAAATTAAAATTAAAAGTAGTCTTTTTATTATTCATTTATTTGTGAATGTAATAATTTCCACACAGATATATGAATCATGCTGAATATGTCTGATGTTTGCAAATTCATTCATTCATTCATTCATTCATCTATTCATTTGTTTATTGTGACTTTAATATGTAAAGTAGTAGATATTCTATGAAATTAAAATTAAAAGTAGTCTTTTATTTATTTATTTATTTATGTATGTATGTATGTATGTATGTATGTAATAATTTCCACACAGATATGTGACTCATGCCAAATATGCATCTGATATTAATATTTATTTATTTATTGTGAATTTAATATGTAACGTAGTAGATATTCTATGAACTTAAAATTAAAAGTAGTCTTTTTATTGATTATGTATATGATAAGTTCCACACAGATATATGAATCACGACAAACATGTGCCTGATATTTATTTATTTATTTATTGTGACTTTAATATGTAAAGTAGTAAACATTCTATGAAATTAAAATTAAAAGTAGTCTTTTTATTATTTATTTATTTGTGAATGTAATAATTTCCACACAGATATATGAATCATGCTGAGTATGTGTCTGATGTTTGCAAATTTATTCATTCATTCATTCATTCATTCATTCATCTATTCATTTGTTTATTGTGACTTTAATATGTAAAGTAGTAGATATTCTATGAAATTAAAATTAAAAGTAGTCTTTTATCTATTTATTTATTTATTTATTTATTTATGTATGTATGCATGTAATAATTTCCACACAGATATGTGAATCATGCCAAATATGCATCTGATATTAATATTTATTTATTTATTGTGAATTTAATATGTAAAGTAGTAGATATTCTATGAACTTAAAAATAAAAGTAGTCTTTTTATTGATTATGTATATGATAAGTTCCACACAGATATATGAATCACGACAAACATGTGCCTGATATTTATTTATTTATTTATTGTGACTTTAATATGTAAAGTAGTAAACATTCTATAAAATTAAAATTAAAAGTAGTCTTTTTATTATTTATTTATTTGTGAATGTAATAATTTCCACACAGATATATGAATCATGCTGAATATGTGTCTGATGTTTGCAAATTCATTCATTCATTCATTCATTCATTCATTCATCTATTCATTTGTTTATTGTGACTTTAATATGTAAAGTAGTAGATATTCTATGAAATTAAAATTAAAAGTAGTCTTTTTATTATTTATTTATGTATGTAATAATTTCCACACAAATATATGAATCATGCTAAATATGTGTTGGAAATTTGTAAATATTTATTTATTTATTTAGTTCGTTAGTTAGTTACTTAGTTAATTAGTTAGCTAGTTATTGTAAATTTAGTATATAAAGTAGTAGATATATGATATTATTTAAAAGTAGTCTTTTTATTTATTTATTTATTTACTTGCTTACCTATTTATTAATTGTGCATTTTATTTATCATTAACTTATTACATATTGTTATACATCATTTAATTATATTATATTGTGTATAAGTTATATATAATAAGAATAAGAATGCATTGCTGTTTAAAATATTTTTTTGTAGTTTTTGAAAGAAGTCTCTTATTCTGACAATGAATTTGTGTATATGATAAAAAAAAAATAAAGTATTATACAGTAAAAAAGTATTGTTATAAAATTATTATTATTACAATTTAAATTCTATTTTTTATTTTTATTCATTTATGTACTTTTTTCTCTTCTGGTGAATTTAATACAAGTAATATAATAAACAAAGTAATAATAATAATAATAATAATAATAATAATAATACAATTTGATTTGTGGTGCATCTTGTTTATGTCATTAAATTATATTATATTTTGTATAAATGATTGCCATTTTATTAGCCATGCTTTTGGGTATCTTATTGGTGTCAGTTATTAAAAAATTCAACCACTATTAACCATACATAAAAATCAGAGCTGTCAATAATTTAGGGCTGTGCATTAATTTAGTAGTTTGTTTATTTAGTTAAAAATGCAATAAAAAATGTATGTGTTTAATCCTGGCCTCTGAATAAATAAGCACATCATATAATGAATTGGATTAATTTTTAATTGATTGACAGTCTTAGTAAAAACAACCATTATCAGGATAAATATATATGATCTGAGCTGGAAGTGTCCCTGCAGATTGTAGCTCTACATAACTGTCCAGACATTCAGACATTCATGTTTTTCTCGTCAAGCGTTGACTCTTCAGCAGTGGACGACACGACTGAGGAAAAGTATTAGATGTTTCCTCTGCCGGAGCAACTCCAGCTCGACTAGACACGTGTGGAAGAATATGGCTTATGAAGTCATTGCGGTTGTCTAGACGTGACTAAAACCACATTTGTTTTCAGCAGCTTTGACAGACGTGTTTATTTACATGTGGGGACGCCAACGTCCGTGTCAGCATAACGGAGGTGAAAACCTCCACCCACCAGAGAGACAACATACATTTCAACTTCAGCAGGCTGCCAAAGAAACATTTGAGCTGCGTTTTGTGCTCGAACGTGACATATGTAACACAGAAACCAGGACCCAAGCCAAGAGATGACATATACTAGGTCCTGGAATAAGTATCATTTTCTGAGAATAGACGTTTCGTGAGAAAGAGAGACGGTATGGAGCCTTACGCTAATTATTCTGACAAATGGGAAATTCGCAAAACCGGGGTGATGAAATAGTTAATTACCTAGCTTCTGTTCCTGTCACGTTTCGTGTCCAGCCATGTCAGGTTAACGTGTAATTAGCCGAACGTCGCAGACGAGCGTGGAGCGTCACGCCTCCCACAGGTGGATGGACGACCACAGCTTTTGTATCTGTTGACAGCACATGACTGCTCCACAATGAGCTTTACTGAAGCAGTTTGGCTCAAGCTCACTGAACAATCATCCGTATTAAACACTTATACATGGATGAATCAAAGGAAATGTCCAGGTTTTATTTCACTCCAAAAGCAAAAGACAAAAATCACATTCTTTTATTTTTTTATTTTTTTTTTTTTTTCACATTACAGTATTGAGAAGAAGTCTACACTACTGTTAAAATAATCATGTTTTTAAAATGTGCTCACAATGGCTGTATGTGGTTCATTAAAAATACAGTAAAAGCTGTAAAATTATGAAATATTATTACCGTTTCAAATTTTCAATTTTCTATTTGAATATATTTTATTATGTAATTTATTCCTGTAAAGAAAAGCTGAATTTTCAGCATCATTACTTCAGTCTTCAGTGTCACATGATCCTTCAGAAATCATTCTAATATGATATAGATATAATATAACATTAAAATATTAAAAGTGCATTTATTTAGTTAGTTATTGTGTATCCTATTCACTGTCATCAAATTATTACAGATTGTAATATATCATTAAATTATATTACATTGTGTATAAACTATATAAAGTGAGAATAAGAACATTACTGTTCAAAAGATTTTTACAGTTTTTGAAAGTTGCTTATGCTCACAAAGAGGGTGTGTATTTGATCAAAAGACAGTAAAAACAAATTATAAATATATAATTTATAATAAATTATATTATATTTTGTGTATAAATTATTGCCATTTTATTAGTCACTGTTGTATTGCCGTCAATTATTCAAAAGATTAACCTCTATTAACTATATAAAAACCAGAGCTGTCAAAAGTACAGTAAAATTATGAAATATTATTACAATTTCAATTAACCATTTTCTGTTTGAGTATATTGTAATATGTAATTTATTCCTGTGATGCAAATCTGAATTTTCAGCATCATTACTTCAGTCTTCAGTGTCACATGATCCTTCAGAAATCATTATAATATGCTGATTTGCTGATCAAAAACATTTTACATATAAATTCATAGATATACTATGAAATTAAAATATTAAAAGTACATTTATTTAGTTAGTTAGTTATAGTACATTTTATTCACTGTCATTAAATTATTACGTATTGTAATATATCATTAAATTATATTATGTATAAATGATATATAATGAGAATAAGAACATTACTGTTCAAAAAAAGTTTTTGAAAGAAGTCTCTTATGCTCACAAAGAGTGTGTGTATTTGATCCAAAGACAGTAAAAACAGTAATATTATGAACAATTATTACAATTTAAAACAATTGCTTTCTATTTTCTATTTTATTTACGTGACTGCATGCTAAATAAGCATTTGATATTTGTAAATGAATACGTTTTTTTTTCTTTTATGGTGAATTTAATATGTAAAATAATACATTTATATAAAAGTGAAATTAAGTTTTAATTTGAAAAATAATTTTAATGATAATAATTATTTTAATGTATTCAGATTTTTTTGGTGTGTCTTATTTATGTCATTAAATTATATTATATTGTGTATAAATTATTGCCATTTTATTAGTCACTGTTGTATTGGCATCAGTTATTCAAAAGATCAACCTCTATTAAGTATATAAATCCAGAGCTGTCAAAAGTACAGTAAAATTATGAAATATTATTACAATTTCAATTAACCACTTTCTGTTTGAATATATTTTAAAATGCAATTTATTCCTGTGATTCAAAGCTGAATTTTCAGCATCATTACTCGAGTCTTCAGTGTCACATAATCCTTTAGAAATCATTATAATATACTGTTTTGCTAAACTAAAATATTTTATATATAAAGTCATAGATATAATATGAAATTAAAATATTAAAAGTACATGTATTTATTTAGTTATAGTACATCTTATTCACTGTCATTAAATTATTACATATTGTAATATATCATTAAATTATATTATGTATAAATGATATAAAATGAGAATAAGAACATTAGTGCTCAAAAGATTTTTACATTTTTTGAAAGACGTCTCTAATGCTCACAAAGAGTGTGTGTATTTCCAACGACAGTAAAAGCAGTAATATTATGAAAAATTATTAAAATTTAAAACAATTGCTTTCTATTGTCTTTTTTATTCATGTGATTGCATGCTAAATAAGCATTTGATATTTGTAAATGAATAAGCTTTTTATCTGGTGAATTTAATATGTAAAATAATAGATATTATATAAAAGTGAAATTAAGTTTTAAATTAAAAAAAATATTTTAATGATAATAATTTTAATGTAATCAGATTTTTTGGTGCATCTTATTTATGTCTATAAATTAAATTATATTGTGTATAAATTATTGCCATTTTATTAGTCGCTGTTGTTTTGACATCAATTATTCAAAAGATCAACCTCTAGTAACCATATAAAAACCAGAGCTGTCACAAATACAGTAAAAACTGTAAAATTATGAAATATTATTTTAATTTCTAATAGTCATTTTCTATTTGAATATATTTTAAAATGTAATTTATTCCTGTGATTCAAAGCTGAATTTTCAGCATCGTTACTCCAGTGTTCAGTGTCACGTGATCCCAAAGAAACCATTTTAATATGCTGATGTGCTTCTCAAAAACATTTCTTATTATATCAATGTTAAAAAATGTTTAAAAGTATTTATTTGAAACAAAGTCCTTCATAATATTATATATTTTACTGTTTTGCAGTCAGTTTAATACAGCCTTGCTGATTTCTCTTAAAGAATCTCTTAAAAAAAGTTTCAATATAAATGTTCTTTTGATTGAAATATGACCTAGACCTCTCCTGGCGGTTGTGAGTCTCACCCACATTGACGGCTGCACTACTATTCTTGCAAAACCGCAGCGTCTCTTATTGAAAACATTAAAAGTAATTACGTCTCCAGTGCAGTCAATGCAATTTGCAGTCTATTAGTGACAAATTCATTGGCATGCAGAATTGAACAGAGCATGATTAAAGACAAGCTAGTGGACCCTGAGATCTCTTCAGGTGGATTCGCTTTGAAATTATGCAGCAATTAACAGCTTTCGGACAGAAAGCGACGTCAGGCTGCCGGTCGATGATTGGAAGTTGTTGTTTGGTGTTTAGCTGTTTTTGTGTCTGAAAAACACACCAGCCTCTGAGGGGAATGTTTAGAACCGACCGCTGATTAACGAATGCCGAAACGAGTTCAAAGGAATGGAAAATTAAAGCGTAAAGATTTTTGAAATCTGCTCCATTTGTTTTCATGTTTTCATCTTTGATGCTTACCATTTCTACAGTTGTTTGAGCCAGCTAGTTTTCACAGGTTGTTTTTGTAACCCCTTTCAGCTGCTTCAGTATAAAATGAATCATAAAAGAGTTACGGCTTGTTTATCCTAACAAGACAAATGAAACTGATAACTGCAAACCAGAATTTTAACTGTTGTTGCTTTATGTAGTGCTACATCGTATGCAAAATCATGCAGGTCACACATTTACGAAACGATATTGATTCTCAAATCCAAAGGATTGATTAGCTTGTTTTCAGTTAAAGGAGAAGTCCTCTTCCAGAACAACAATTTACAAATAATGTACTCGCACCCTTGCCATCCAAGATGTTCATGTCTTTCTTTCTTCAGTTGTAAAGAAATTATGGTTTTTGAGGAAAACATTTCAGCATTTTTCTCCATATAATGGACTGATATGGCGCCCCGATTTTGAACTTCCAAAATGCAGTTTAAATGCGCCTTCAAACGAACCCAAATGTGGTTGTAAATGATCCCAGCTGAGGAAGAAGGGTCTTATCTAGCGAAACGATCGGTTATTTTCATTTTTAAAAATACAATTTATATGCTTTTTAATGTCAAACGCTCACCTTGTCTCACTCTGCTTGGACTGTTTTTGTTCTGGTTCATGACAGTTAGTGTATTGGAGTAGAACTATAATTTTGTAATTGAAGAGTTTATTTGCAAAAACAGATTTTTTTCTCAATTTTTAACAGTTTTCAAAAATCATGTTTTTTATTATGTTATCATGTTTTTGTTTTGTTTTATTGTGTTAGTTAGCTGTATTTTTTAGTTATTTTTTACCTACTCAAAATAACCTTGACTGAGATGAATTTAGATTGCACAATGAAAAAAACATGATTTTTGAGTTATCTGTTTTTGCAACATAACTCTTCAATTGTAACTTTATTATTATAAAAAACTTTATTGAGTGTGATTTAAGTGTTTGTATACAAATCAGTCAGTTTTAACTTTCAATAGTACAGTAATGTAGTACCAACTGACTCTCATATAGGCTATATTTTACAGCATTAGCTGAGAGATTTTTTTCCTTATGGAAATTTGGCATGTACTATACCTGATATATTTCCAAAATGATCTATATCGAATCAAATTGAATCAGAAATTATATATATATATATGTGTATATATATATATATATATATATATATGTAATACAGATAATACATTGTCTTAAACTGAAGAGAACAATATACAATTCTTTAAGTAGGTAAATGAATGAATGACCAAATAAATATATAAATGTTATTAAAAACGTAACATTTTTGATTTACTATTTATCAGCTTTTGTTATGTCTTTGTCAGTATGTGTTTATGTGTATATATCACCTTCTTTTCTTCACTAGTTCCTAAAACTAGGCTTAATCTTCCACAAGCATTAGTTCTTTGTTTATATCTTTAGTGAAATATGAGGCAGGCATGTCTCGATGGGTTTTGTGAGAAGTGTTTGAATCTCCTGTGGGCTGTACTGGGATGTTCAGTTTCGGTTATCAGACAGACGTCACAGATGAACATGCCTCATATGTAGCTCTTCACGGCCCCGTCGACCTCTTCCTCCTTCCACTTCATCAGCCTCTCCATCTCTCCTTCTGTTCTCCACTGCAGCCGAGAGCTGCCTCTGCATAATTACAGGCCAGGGGTTAAAACCCATCTCGAAAACTGTGTTCTGTCTGACAGCTGAGCTTCAAAGCTGGAGATAATACACAAGTTTGGTAAAGGAGAGATCTGATAGCCTTTTACCATCTCTTACTCTTGTATTTGTTTGTTTACGTCTTGTTTTGTTGCTGTTCCTAATGCATTTGTCACGAAACCACACGGAAGGCCGATCTCAACATTCAGGTTTCAACTCGAGAGCGACTCAGAATAGACTAAGATTAGATTTAGGTTCTTAAACGCACCCTGTACGCTGTTAACTTCAGCCGCAGATCTGCAATTACACCGTAATTGTGGTAAATTCCTCTCAATATGAATGTGAAATATGGAACATGAAGAAGACATTAATTTGAAGTCGGTGCCCATTAAGGGATAATCGACGTGCAGCTGCCATAATTTCCTCTCTCGATTATGCAGTCTGCTGAATGCGCTCAGCGTCTCTGACTATTACTGCGCTCGGATCAGTTTTTACAGTTTGATGACATGGAAAATTGACATTTGTTTGGCGGCCTTGGTGGCGCAGGGCTTGGCTGTTTGTCTCTGGTGTAAATCGCGGATGTGGCTGACAGCGCTGCTGGTGTTTGTGGACACCGCTCTGATGTTCCAGTGCACGCGGACGTCTGTTTGCTAAATTGGGTCAAATTCTGGAAATGTGCCGGAGTTCCTCCTGCAATATTCATGACATGACATTTCAGACTCCAGACATGCTTTCTAATTGGTTGACGCAGTTAATCACCGATCCCTTGTATCGTGAGTTGAAAGCGCCCAGAAAAAAAAAAAAAAAAAAAAAAGATGGTGTGAATTAGAAACAGCACAAGGCTGTGTGACAAAGGCAATTAAACAAATGAAGCAATTAAAAAAAAAAAAAAAAAAAAAAATGAAACGTTAAATTTATTATAGATCACTGAGACGTTTAGATTCTTTTATCATTCGCTGGAGGGAATCTGAAGAAAGACGTTTTATGCAACCACATGAGATATTTTGATGTATATGTAATGGAGTTCATGCGTTTTAAAACTTTACACAGTGCAAAATGGGTTATTTAACTAATAAATTAATAAATGATGGTAATGATGATGATGAAGATCATAATTAGTATGAATAATAATAAATTAATAATACTTGTTTTACTTTTTAAGTTTTTGCAAGTCTCATTGTTCCTATTACTGTAAAAAAAAAAAATAATAATAATAAACTAATTTAATAATAATTAATATTAGTAAATGTTTAATAATAATATTAATGTATTATTATTATTATTATTATTATTATTGTTGTTGTTGTTGTTATTGTTATTTGATTAGTATGAACAATAAATTAATAATAATAAATTGATGTTTTTTTGAAGTTTTCACAAGTCTCATCGATTATACTACTGTAAAATTTATATTATAATTTATTAATAAATAAATGTGTAATAATAATTAGTAGTAGTAAATAGTGAATTATATATATATATATATATATATAATGATAATTGAAATCATAATAATACCTTTATTATTATTATTATTATTATTATTATTATAAAGGTTATTATAATATAATATTATAATAGAATAGAATAGAATAGAATATTAATATACTATAATATAATGATGATTAGTATGAATAATACTAATTAATAATAAATTGATGTTTTACTTTTGAAGTTTTGCAAGTCTCATTGATCATACTACTGTAAAATTGCTATTGTAATTTATTAATAAATATATTTAATAATTATCATTATTAGTAAATAGTAAATAATAATAATAATAACAATATAGTTATTTATTACTGTTATTATTATTATTATTATTATAGACACACAATTATGTATATATATATATATATATATATATATATATATATATAGTAAAACAGTAATAATACCATAATACCGTGAATATATAAATAAATAATAACTGAAATAATAAACTACTTTTATTATTATTATTATTATTATTATTACTTATTAATTTAATTTTAATTAGATATGCTAATTTCTGGCTAAATCACATCTAACTTTGTGTACATGGGTTGCAAGGAATGTTTTTTGTGCCTTTTAGACACTGGGAATCACTACTATTACTAATCAACGCTGCCCTGAAGGAAGAACGGCATCAAAAGTTAGTGACAGCGGTGGGCTAGGAGAGGTGAAGTGTGTTTTAGCCTCCATTGTACGGCCAGCGTCTTTGCTATCCTGCTGAGCCACTGCTAATGTGAGTGCAAACAATGGCCTCCTTGAGGAAATGGAAAGAGTCCTGAGGGGAAGTGGTGTCAGTGGTCAGGGTGATAACCTGGCACCTAGCAATTACTGTCAGCGCTGCTCATTAATCTGAGAGAGTCCTTTACTCGCCTACAAGCAGCTGCCTCCGCTGCGTCCCCGTCCTGAAGACGCGGCTCTGGCCCGGGTGGTCATTTGTGCTCGCTGTGCAGCTCGAGGGGGATTGACTGAAGGAATGCTAAATTTAGGCCGTTTTTGAAATGGTCTCCCTGTGTTTCTGAGGGTGGATATGTTTACTGTTGCTGTTGCTGTTTACTTTTCAGTATTTATTTAGCTGTCTGGTTAAAATAGTTAACGAAAAGATTCCAGAATTTAAAGAACAGCACCTTTCAAAAGATTGGAGTTGAGTTATTTAATAATTTATTTAGAAATCAGAAAAAAATTGTGTACTTGCTGATAGATTTATATTAATTTTAGACAGAAAAGAATCACAATCTAGTTTTGTCAATATTGTCATTTTGGTTCATATACTGTGTGCTTTTTTTAGTCAACCATATGTCAAGGAAAGCATATTCAAAGGAGCTCTGTGATAGTTAACCAAAAAAAGGCAGAGAAGGAAAAAGAAAAAGTAAAAAAACGAGTGCTCCCGACAGAGCTTGGTTTTCCCTCAGGCTAGACTGTCCCACCAGACGACCCCCAGCTTCCTCCTGCTGAACGCCTGCTATCTTTCTCGCATCAATCTCGTCCGAGCGCTGATATATCAGGAAATAAATGAGTGGAGATCTCCACCTCTTCTGTCACTGCCTTAATGTGTGAGATAAGCAGCTCCATATAATTACAATCCTCCAAAATAATTGTAACAAGAGGCTAAACGCTTAGCTGTAGTTTTAATTAGCCTGTGCTTCAAATTAATAATTGCCGCTTAAATCAGAAATCAGGCCCACTGTTGTGGCGGCTGCTTCGTTCTAATAACAGTGGCACTCGTTGGCTGTTTATTACATTATTTCTCTATGGGAGGCTTTCACCGGGGGCTGCGGAGGGGAAGAGGGGTGCGAGGAGGGAGAGAGAGAGAGAGATGCAGGCGCTCTATTTGGTTATCTTTCAAATGCAGCAAAGCTCAGCTAAGATTAAATTCATTCGCTTTTCCATGGATATCGCTGTTCATTTCCCCCCCTTCGTTGGTGGTGTTGGGAAGAGGCAGAGGAGAGGTGGAGCATGAAAGAATGGAAGAAGAAAACTGCCAATGCCACATATTCTAGAACGTAATCATGCCACCAACAACATGAGCGTAATAAACCGCCTGGCCGCTGCTGTTTAACATACGGCATGTTGTCAACGCACGGATAAGACCGAATATATGGCCTAGAGAAATTTTGGTAATATGTTTATGTGAAGTCTGAATATATCACTGGTGTTTTCTCAGAGGAAGGAAGGTGGGTAGAGCCTCATCTGATGCATGGGAAGAGAAAATTATTGACTACAAAAATCAAGCAAAACAAACATTATGAAAGAGATTAAATTGTGTCTTAGTTTAGGGTGTTTTCAGAGATTCTCAGAGTTTGCTTTGCATTTAGTATAATTGAGATGCTATTATAGTTTTAAATATATATTTTGAATTATTATTTTATTTTTTTTTTTTATGTGTATCTAAGTGCAGCAATTAGATGCATTTACACAAACTCAAAGCTGGACACAGGAACTGAACAAGTGAATGGAACAAAACACAGGCCTTAAAAACACTGAAACAAACCAATCAAACAGCTGCAGACAAAACCAAACAGAATACAACATACACGTGACATCAGCCCTCACTTCCAAAAGGCACCTCCTCGTGCCGTAGAACATAAATCCAACAGAGGAGGGAGCTAGAAAGAAGCATGACCAAGGGGAGGCTAATTGAGGGAACCACCACAGAGGAGATGATAGGAGGACCCAAGGAGGAGCCTATGGTGGGAGAAGCCAGGGTGGAAGCAGAGGCAGGAGGAGCCAGGGTGGAGATGAAGGAGGGAGAACCCAGGGTGGAAGTAGAGGCAGGAGGAGCAAGGGCAGAGTTGAAGGTGGGAGAAGCCAGGATGGAAGCAGAGGCAAGAGGTGCCAGGGTGGAAATGATGGAGGGAGAACCCGGGGTGGAACTTCCATCATAAGAGCCAGGACCCACTATGGAGTTGAGAGAAGGAGAAGCCATGGTGAAGCCCAACCAAGGAGACCAAAAAGAGATGGGGACCCAAGGCAGAGCCAAGGTGACGAAGACCCGGGGTGGCACTGAAATCCTGGAGGGCCAAGGTGGAGCTGCAGGCTCATAGGACCGAGGTAGAGACGGGGGCTCAACCGACCTGGATGTAGCCGGTGCAACCGTAGATCAAGATGGAGCTGGAAGGAACGTGGAGCCCAAAAGAGCCAGAGGGAAGGAGGAGCAAGGCATAGCCAGAGGAATGAAGCCGAGGAAGTGTGGAGCCAAGGAGGAGCTGAAGGGTTGGAAGGCCAAGGTGGAGTCCAGGGCTCGGAGGCCTGGGGTCGAGCCGGGGATCCTCATTCCAGGGTGGAGCTGGAGACCGGAAGGTCTGAGGCAACTCGACACAGGAGAGAGGCGATCGAGGAGGAGAAGAGGAGCTGAAAGGGAAACAGCAGAGATGGGGCTGAATATCTGACAGAGTATGGATGAAGAGGTGGAAGAGGAAGGCTTTGCGGGAATATCAATGATGACACAGGCTTGGTACTGGGCGGAACCAGTGGAGACACAGGAGATACAGGGTTGGGCGGAACCAGAGGAAACACAGGAGATTCAGGGCAGGCCGGAAACGCAGACTCGGTGCAGGGATATGACACGGACAGAAAACACTCACTCTCCCAATCAATTAGCGTTCATTCTACTGCCGCTGCAGAGGGGGTAGGGCTTCACAAGGTCCCCTTGTACTCCACTAGCAATCCCACTGGCACAGGCAATTTTTGCAGACTCACGCACCTGTTTAGACTTAGTTGGCTTGGGCTCCAGAGTTATTTGTGGCTCTGGTTTTGGCTCTCATATTTTATATTGCTGGTGCTGGGCTGGTGTTAGCTGCTGGAGCGCTAATTTACTTCTCACTCTTGCAGATGGTGTAGGGGGAAGCATTGTGGAGGAGTACCCACTTTACATACTGCATGAAGTCCCTAGAATTTTGTTTCCAGGCAAGCACGGTCTCATCTTTGCATTAAGGCTTGTCCGGAAAAGCGCACACAGGCAGTCATCATCATATGGGATGAGGTCCAGAAACTTCTGTGTGTGCCTGATGACTGGTTCCCCTGGGAGAGGAGGACAATTCTGGATTGCTACTCAATCCATTCTTTGAGGTCAGTTCTTCTGCCACAAAATGGATGCAAACAAGGATGAGGTGAAGATCTAAGTGCAACAATTAGGATTTATTTACACAAACTCAAAACTCTACACAACAACTGAACAGGTGCAGACACTAATTAAATCAATGTGTGACTAATGTAAAAAAAACTAGTGGCGGGAAAACTGAAACAACGAAACTAGGTCAGACCAGAAAAACTAGAACAAAACCAAACAGGATTGCGTCTCTCAAAAGAAACTATGGTTGCAAGTTCCGTCGTTTCCAAAAGAGGTCAATGAAACTTGACCATAGAGAACCAACAGTGTTATTCGTATTTCATTTAATAAATAACCTAAATACA